>JACWFO010000223.1:288-19877 GCA_019775505.1 Leucosporidium yakuticum
ACGGCGAGGGCCATGAGGGCGTCGGCTGCATCCATCAAGCTACTTCGCTTCGTCTGCAAGTGAGTCGTACTTGATGCTTCTGAGAGCTTCTGCATCGACGAGCTGACCCTCGCGCTTCTTCACAGCCCAACCCTCGAGCAACTCGAGCTCTTCGATCCCTCGACTCACGAGCCCATCTTCGACCAACTTCTTCCCTACCAGCAGCATCTCCAGCGTCTCAGCATCTCCGCCACCGAAATCTCGACCAACATCTTCCGCCTCATCCCTCCCAGCCTCGTCAATCTCGAGATTCAGTCCTTCAAACACGTCGGCTCGTTCATCTACTCGCAACACCTCATCGACCACCTCCTCGACCCTTCGCTCGACCTTGGGGCGCTCGAGTCGCTGGTTTTGTATGATTCGGCGGATGCTTGGGTGGAGGAGAATGTCGAGGCGATGAGGCATGCTTGCGAGGCGAGGGGGATCCGCTTCACCTTCCTGCCCGACGAGGAAATGAGTCAGTAGTGGTGAGTTGATGTGTCCCTTCTCGAACCGAGGGCTGGAGCTGACTTTTCCCTTGCACAGGTTCGCTACATATCTGTTGTTGGCACTCATAAAAGTGAGTCAGCGGCTCTCCCTCTCGGCGCCGAGAAGGCTGTTCGCTGACCTTCGTCTCGTCCCCACAGCTGTACCAGTATTCAACCCGACATGCATCTATATCTCTCGTAGCGACATGAATGCACTGCAACGCACCAAACAGCTTCGCCGTCTCCTCGCTCGAATGGCTTCGGGACGAGTTGCGAGGCTTCTGTACATTGAAAACACTGAGTCTAACGGCTTGGTACATTTCTACTAATCAAATCTATCTCTCCAAGTGTGGGCGCTCTACTCCAAATGCCTCTCGGTGCCGACGACCACCTCCTTCTCCCGCTTCCCTTGCTCAGCGGCAGTCTCGCCTTCGAGGGGAGCGTTGAGCTGGTGCTTTCCAAACTTGCGCGGGGAGATGCGCGCTTCGAACAGCTGGTCAAGCTGTGGGAGGCGCACAAAGGTCAGCCTGAGCACGAGAGGATGGCTCGAAGCAACGCCGAGCGATCGCCGAGCGAGAAGGGAGACCTACCTCCTCCAACGTGCGACCCTTGAGTTCGGGAACCATGACGTAGACGTAGATGATGCTGTTGAGAGAGCGTCCTACAGTCAGTAGGGTGTGCGGAAGTAGGAGAACGGCGACTCACGAGGCGAAACTGAAGCCCGCCCACAGCCAACCGATCTTAGCGCCGAGATTGCCGTACTCGGCGTTTTGGATGTAGGGGGTGACAAAGTTGGAGATGAGACCGACTCCATAGCCTGCAAGAAGCAAGACTGTGAGCGGGATAGCAGAGCGAGGAGGGAGGAAGCTCGACCAACCGGACCACGCGCCGAGGGCGAGTGACTTCTCGCGAAGCATTTGAGACGAGATCTCGGCGCTGACAATCCAGGGAAGCGTTCCCCATGATGCTCCGAAAGCAGCGATCCCTGTTAGTCGGGCGAGAGACGTGGTCAGCGTGCTCGGCGATGAAAGGCGAGCGAACAGTGAGCGAACAAATGAAGCAGGCAGCGATAAGAAGGTTTGCCAGAGCGCCGGTTGGGGTCGCGTTAGCGGTAGTAATACCTCCGACAATAGCTTGGCAGGCGAACATGGCCGTGGCTCCGCCTTGGATGGGCAAAACGTCAGCGCCGAGCCGAATCTACGCCTCACTAGACTTACAGAGGAGTAGCTTGCGACGGCCAACGAGATCTGGCAGGATGAAACCGAGGCAGTTCACTCCCGTCATGGTGAGGCTCACTGTGTGGTGAAGCAGCTTAGTGAAGGGCCATCGGTCGAAAAGGAGGATCTCGAACTCACCGCCGAAGGAGAGCAGGTAGACATCGGTGAAGCCACTGCACGGGGTGAAGGTGAGTATCGGAGCTCTTCAGGGTACCCCAGGGTGAAGAAATCTGCCTACAGCGATTGGAAGGTGACCTATGAATTCAGCGGGCGTTAGCTTCGCCGAGTCGACTCGAACCATCGCCGACCTCGAGTCATCAACGAGCGAGAGCTCACCAAGAGGTAGTTGGCCATGAAAGAGATCCCTTGAGCTTGCTGTAGACATTGAAGGCCGATGGAGATGAGGGTACGGCGAGTGTTGGTTCCCTTGAAGAGCATGCCGATCTCGACGCCGGTGTACATGGCCTTCTCAGCTTCGTAGGCTGAAGGAAGAGGGATGCCAAAAGAATCTTAGTCTGAAGGCTAGAACGCGCGCAAAGTGCAACTCCAGACTCACATGAGCGAATCTCGGTCACCTCGGCGCGAGCATCGACCTGCCCGCCTCGAAGCCACTGGATTGAAGCAACGGCATCCTCGTCACGGCCTACTTCGACAAGCCACCTTGGCGATTCTGGGAGCCACCAGACGCCTCCGAGGATGATGAGAAGGGGTGCAAACTGAATGCAGATAGGAATGAGGAAGGCGCCCGAGTCGGTTCGAAGGTTTACACCCCAAATGCAACCGGTCGCGACGAGGCCGCCAATCGTATTGATTGTGTTGTAGCAGTTTACCAATCCACCGCGAATGCGAGCAGGTGCGACCTCTTCAGAAGCAGGAGAATGGTGAAAATCAGCGCCGAATCCCCTCGCCTCCGTACATCGTCGTCACTCACCTGCCTGGTAGGCGGGAATCGTCGCACTGGCAATTCCTACACTAGCGTTGATGATGATCTTGCCTGCGACCAGCATGTAGTAGGAGCTGAGGTGGAGCGGTCAGTAAGAAAGTCAGACGACCGAAGACTGGGGACGTTGGCGATGGCACCGAGGCGAGAGCAAGGGCGGCGGGAAGGGATATTGCAGAGGGTAAGAGCAAGTACTTACTAATTCAACGCGCTCAATGCCTCAATCAGACCTCCGATTATTCCGATAACGGCGATGGCAACCATTGCTCCCTTCCGACCGAACCTCTTGTTGATGAAGGGGGCAAGGATGCAGCCGACCATGATTCTATGAAGCCCAAGAAGTGAAGAGATGTCGAAGGTGATGAGAGTGGTGAGATCGGGTAGAAAGACGACGAGGGCGAGCGGAGCGAGAGGGGAAGGAGAATCGCCGAGGGTCAGCTCCAGGCGACGGGGAGTCGACCTATCGCGCAGGACTCACCCGGCAGTTCCAAGACCGGTTCCATTACTCTGTTGTGTAGCAGACAGCGCCTTGGTGACGGTCCCATCGGCCGAAGTTGTCGCTGTCCCGTACCGTTCGTTGAAAGCGGCTTCGCCGAGCACTCCCTGCGATGGCGAGGAGGACGCAGAGGTCAGCTCTTTGGCAAGGACGAGAAATGAGCACGAATGGATGCACGCACACTCCACCAGCCGTTGTCAAAGCCGTAGGCAAAAGCGCCGATGGCGCTGAAGAGACTGGCGCCAACTGACGGAAAACGAGATGTGAGCGGTCGCATCGAGGTGAACGGCAGTAGAACGCACTGAGTTGAGCTGTCCAATCTTCGCTGTTGAACATGCTAGAGGTGGGTTAGCGCTGTAGAGAGCGTGGAGAGGATGAAGGGGCAGAGGGAGAAGGGAAGGGGGGTCGCCATGGGTCTCCTCCTTCGTACCGCTCGTCGTTGTTGCGCCGCTTTCGTCTCACTTCCGTGCGCAGCCCCGGCAACTCTCATTCCGAGACGAGATGGAGAAAAGATCAAATGCCGAACGAGCGGCACAATTTACCCTTCAAGCCCATTTATAGACCCTTTTGAAGTCTTGAATTGTAGGACAATATCGCCGCAGCACGAGAAGATGGCAAAAGGAGAGCACACGATGCTTCCGATACATCCTGCCTTCCTACGAGCTCTCGCGCCTGCTTTCTTGCTCGGCCGAGCAAATCGCCGAACCTCGGGAGCGCTGAAGGGCGAGCAATGGATGCACGGCTGTTCAGGCGAGTATGTAGAGTGCTCTCTGATTTTCCTCTGCGTGCTCTTAGCAAATGGAGGGCGGGAAACGTACGAAGGCGAAAGGAGAAAGCCCTCGGCTCCTCTCGCCCGTTCTTCGACTTGCAACTCCTCTCGCTTCGCTACGAGCTCGCTTGGCACCCACTGCGCATGTACCACGTTCGCTCCCCCAACTCCCGCTTCGGCCGAGTCGTCGCCCGCCTCCAGAGCTCTCACTCGCTCGCTCTCGCGCGGCCCAGCTTCCTGCTCGTATTGTCGCGTTTGTTTTGCACGGTGTGCTACAAGATTGGAATGAGGGGAGAGAGAGGGGAGATATACCGAGACGAAAGAACCAAAAAAAGAAAGAGGAAGAGAGAGGAAGAGCTACACATATCTTCGTCGAGCTCCCAAGAATCGCCGAGCGCCGCCGACGAAAGAAGGAGGGAGGGAGGGAGGGGAGGGGGAGGGGGGTATAGGATGGGAGGGTAGCCAGAGGTTTACGAAAAGGGTCTAGAAATACACGTTGGAAACATCATCCCTTCCGAAGGCCATACCGCAACTTGGGCACTTGCGTTGACGGTTCGAGAGGCGGGCGTCGATGCACTCCTTGCAGAAGAGGTGGCCGCAGCGGTTGATGATGACGCCTTTGAAGCGGACCATGCAGGTCGAGCATTTGAGCATTTTCTGAGCGAGGCGTAAGGAGGAGGGCGAGGAGGGAGGGAGCGAGGGAGGAGGAGGGAGAGAAAGAAAGGTGAGGTGGAAGGGAACGAGGTCAGCCAAAGCGACGAGACGAAGAAAGGCAAACGGAACATACGGAGAGATCTTCATTATACGCCTTCAACTGCCTAACCTCAGCAGTAGACGACCCACTCGATCCCGAGCTCGAAGTCATAACCGCCGCCTTAGCAGCCTTAAGTTCCTTCTCCTGCCTCAAGCACTGTTCCTCGAACTTCTTACGAGCGGCGAGCTCCGTCTCGGCTTGAGTGATGCGTTGGCCGAGGAGGGCGTTGAGCTGTTCGAGGAGCGAGAGATTAGCGAGGGAAGGAAAGCTGAGAAAGAAGGGAGCAAGGACGAACCTCGGCGATGTGCTTGGTGTGCTGCTCGTTGCGGAGGTTGAGCTCGGTCGCGTCGCGTTTGAGGTTGGCAATGTGGTCCTGATGGGCGCGAATGCTATGCTGGTGCATGGTAATCTCCTTCTCGGCGGCAGTCTATCGAAGCAAGGAGCGTCAGTCAAGAGCTCGTGCGGCAAGCGAGAGACAAGGAAACGCACCAGCTGCACGCCTAGACTGTGCTGCAGATCCGATGCTCCCTCGACCGCTCGTTGCTGCTTCTCGGCGAGCTTGGTGAGGACGGCGTTCTCGGAGGCGAGGGCGTCCTTCTGGCGCATGGTGGTGAAGTAGCGGTTGTCGGCCTTGGCTTTCTACTCGTCGTAGGCGGATGGAGAAGGGAGAGGAGGAGAGGTCAGCGCCGCTCTTGTCAACTAACGGGCGAGGGAGGGGATGCGATCCAAAAACCCACCTCAGCCATCGCCTTCTGCACCTTCTCCTCCATCCCCACCAATCCAAACACCTTACTCCCACACATCTCATCCAACTCACTCCACGCCGTACTCAACCTCTCAATCTCGCCATAAAGCATATTCGTCTCCCCCTCCGAGCTCTTCAACTGGGCCTCAAACACCTTGACCTGTTCCTCCTTCTCCTGCAACCTCTTGGCTAGATCGGCAAGCTCCACTTGACCGTCTGCTGAGGGTGAGAGAAGGGATTCGAGTTTTTGAAGACGTGAACGGGCGGTGGAGAGTTCGGCGCGGGCGGTCATCTCGGAGTCGGCGATTACTGTGGCGTTGGATTCGGGGGATGCGGCAGTGTAGGCATGTAGTTGGTCCCGGAGGGCGAGGAGGAGGTTCTCGGCGGTCCTGCGAGACGGGGTAAGGAAGGGGGGAGTCAGCTCGTCGCGCTCGTCTAAGAATTGGCGAAGAGAAATAGACTCACTTCAACCTGTCCTGCAAATCCCTGACCACATCCGCCTCCTCAGCCCCGAGCAACAAATCGACCGTCTCCCCATCCCCCCTCCTCGCCGCCAAACTCATCTTCAATCTCCTAACCTCACTTCCAAGCGCCTCGATCCTCTCCTTCCCACTCTTGTTCAACCGAGTAACTTCCTCCACACTCTTCATCTTATCCAATTCCTTGGCTTTGAGCTCGGATGCCTCGGCGCGGAATTCCTCCCGTTGAGCTCGGATGCGAGTGAGGTCGGATTCTTTCAGAGTGAGCTTGCGTTGGATTTCTTCGATTTGGTCCGTGGCGTCGCGCTGTTTGTTCAAAGAGAGTAAGAGGTCAGCTCACGCTTTCCCTCGACGCCGATCGCGCTCGAGCCTCATCGCCGACTAAAGAGACTCACCACCGTCCCTTGCCTAAACGTCTCCTGCTGCTCCCTCAACGCATCAGCCTCCTTCTGCACCCTCTCCAACTCGCTCTTCTTGGCGTCGTTGTCGGCGGTGAGGTTTTGAACGTAGGATTGAAGCAATTTGAAGGGGGTCGATTCGGCGATGGTTTCGTCGGGGAGGGAGACGAGCTGTGATGTGGTGCGAAGGAGGGAGGTTAGCACCTCCAACGAAAGAAAGGCGAAGAGAAGACGAAAGAAAGACGACTCACCCGTCCTTTGAGTACATCCAACTCCGTCTTCAACGCGATCCTATCCCTCCTCAACTCATCCAACTCCCCCTCTCTAACCCCCACCAACCTCTTAACCTCCTCCAACTCCTCCACACTAACCCCATTAACCACCACCACGCTCCCCTCTCCCCCAACTCCCTTCGCCGCGCCCACACCATTCGTCTCACTCTCCTTCTGATCCTCCCCACTCGGGCTTCGGTTCCCAGAGGCTGGTCCACTGGCGCCGGGGAGAGCGCGACCTTCGAGTTCGGCTACCGTGGAGGAACGGAGACGGTCTAGCTTCTTTTCGGCGCGGAGGAGGGAGTTGTGAGCTTCTTCCAGTTGCGTGACGGTCGTGTCGTGTTGGAGGCGCAGAAGGCGGAGAGCTTCTTGCGAGCGGAGGGACTATTGTCAACAAATCAGAGCAGTGGAAGTCAGCTTAGGATTCACACGAGCGACGAGTGAAGGGCGCGAAAGGCGAAAGACGCACCTGCTCCAATAGTTCTCGGCACTTGGTCTCCAATTCCTCGACCTTATTGCCCGTTCCTTCTGCAGGATGAAGCGAGCTCAAACGACCGAGAAGGGCTTTGGTAGCGCTACTCCTTTGGGCGAGTGCTTCGGAGAGCTCGTCGTCGGAGAGGGAGGGGTCGGCGACGGAGGAAGAGGAGGCTGGGGGAGGGGGAGAGGGACGGTTAGTTGGGTGAGAAGGGATGTGAAGGAGAGTAGGAGGCTTACCGGCGTGAGATGAGTGACCGTTCGAGGCGGTTGAAGTTGAAGGCAGGAGCAAGTCGGCCTCTTGTACGAGCTGTAGGACAACGCGGGAGACGGGTAAGCTACAGCTCTCGACTCTCCAAACTCTGCACCTCTAGTATCATCAACTCACCGATCCCCAGCTAACCTCGACGGCGCTCAACCTAACTTCACATCTCCTCCTCTCCTCCTCCAATCCTTGAACCGTACGTTGAGCCCTCTCAAACTGACGCTTATACTCCTGCAATTGACGCCAAATGGCTTCTTTGCGGAAACTCTGCTCTCATACACAATCGCGAGAGAGAGAAGGGGAGGGAGGGTGAGAGAGCGCGTGGTCAGCTTTACTCTTGATGGCCATGTCGTGCGTTGGAGGGCGTGTACTCTACTACAGCGAGCAAGAGCGAAAGAACCAAAGGACTCACCTCCAACTTCTCATCCACTTGAGGTTGCTCGTCGTCCGAATCGTCTTCGTCGTTTGAGCGAGAGGCGGAGGGAGAGATGCGCTGCTTCTTGAGTGCAGGTTGTTGAGTAGCAGAAGGTTCGACTAACGTCACTCGTTTCTTGGGTTCCAAACCGTTCATCGCTTGTCTAGAGTCGATGGGGGGCGAGCCAGGCGGTTGAGAGGGGAGAGGAAGGAGGGAGAGAGGGAGAAGGGCGTGTGCCACTGCGCGTGAGGGCTGTAGGATGATTCGATGTCGAGTAGGGAAGGCAGGCAAGAGGGAGCTGTAATGCTACAGGAAACGGTCGAGTCGAAGCGGGGAACGACGAGCTCTCTCTCTCTCCGCCGTTGGATGAGGGGGAAAGCAACCTGCGACTTGGTCAAATCTCGCAAGTCGTCTCATCCTCGCAGCCTCAGCTCAGCTCAGCGCCAAACACATCGCCAACTTGCAACCGACATCGCGACAGCCTACACGACCGCACTACAGCACACATCAAGCCCAAATATCACTAAACGCATCCTTCTGTCCTCCTCCCGCTCCTGCACCACTCGAACTCGTCGTCGAGGCTCCACTGAAACCACCGAAATCGCCGAACGCATCGTTCTGAGCTGGTGCGGGCGCCGAACTGCCCCACACGTCGGAGGAGGAGGTGCTGAAGAGGTCGTTTGAAGTCTGTAGACGTTGGAGTAGCGTCAGCAAGGCGCGAGAAAGAAGAGAAAGGAGGAGAGAGACGAACCTGAGAAGGCGCCGAAGGAGCGGCCGAACCAAAGCTATCGAAAGCGCCGAAGCCACCACTACTACTACCACTCGGCTGAGCAGGCGCGCCCCACGGATCACTGCCGCCACCTCCCAAGTTCAATCCACCCAAACCCGCCGTCGCGCCCGCTACACCACCCCACTGCTGCTGCTGCTGCTGTTGAGGCGCCTGCTGCTGTTGCTGAACAGGCTGCTGAGACCTCGGCGGCGGGGCCGAAGCGAAGAGAGAAAGGATATCGGCTTTAGCGTCCCTCTTCGGTTGTTGAAGAGCAGCAGGAGCGGGGGCATTGAAATCGAGGTCAAACAGTCCTCCTCCGCCGCCGCTCGGGGCAGGCTTGGGAGCTGGTGCTGCGGCTGCTGGTTGAGGTGCAGGGGCGGGGGCGGGGGAAGCGCGAGCGGAGGAAGAAGAGGAAGAACCGGAGGGTGGGCCGGCGAGCAGGTCGATGGAGGTCGTGGGTGCTGCTTTGCGAGTAGGGGCGGGGACGGCGGAGGAGGTTCGGGAGGTGGAGGGTGCTGGAGCAGAGGAGGCAGGAGCCTTTTAAACATAACAGGGTCAGCGGTGAGCAGCGAGAAGAGGGAGGAGAGCAACTCACAGCCTCAGCTTCACCGTCCGAATCGAGCGTCTCGGGGGGAGGAGGGGGACCTTGCATGGCCCATCGCTTGGATTCGTACTTGGAGCGAATGAAGGACTCCATCTTGCTGTTTAATCAAAGCCGGATTGTCATCAGCTATCGTACAGCACAGCAAGGGAGGGAAGGAGAGAGCGCGACGCACTGCTCTGGTGGAGCGTGTCCAGGCTTCAAGTGAGCTTCCCAGTAGGCGTTGGCGCGCTTGTTGCCCCAGCGTTGGATGTTCTGTACGTAGAATCGAGCTCATCAGTCGCCAATCCCTCCTCCGAACTGGCCGAAAGGACGACGGCTCACCTCAATCTGCTCCGGCGACCACGTATCGAGGTCGACTGACTTGACTGTAGGTTTACAGGGGATCAGTAATGATTAGAGAGTGTAGAGCAGCGAGTAAGACTGACTGCGAGTGATGTGTACGCCCATGCCGCGATGGATGCCTGAACAGCGGATACACATGAAGCAGCCGAGGTTGGTTGAAGCCCAGCGGGGGTCTGATGAGGTGCAGGATGTCAGCTAGGTGCTCTGCAGCACTGCAGCTCACTCTACTTACCATTTCGTTTGCAATCGGCGCAGAGCTAAAGTGGCGACCGGCGCGTGGAGGTCAGTTCGAGCTGAGAGAGCTGTATGGAAGCAGCGAGCTCACCTTGTTCTCTGGCTTCTTGAGCATAGCTTTGAGGATCTCAGTGTGCCTCTGCGCCTCCGATTTACTTTGAGTGTAACGAGCTGACATGGTGCAGAAACGATTCGAGGCGAGAGCAAGAGGCCAAGGCGCGTTCGGAGCAGAGGGAAGAGACGAGCCCCTTTTCTCGGACGAGCAAGAGCTACTTCAACTGGGGCAAAAGTTGCACTCTGTAGCTAAGTATCTGCTACTCTGCTACAGCTCTATTGTGCTACATTAGAGAACCGAGGTGTTAGCCCGCAGCGAAGGCGTGCTTCAGCGCACTCGATGAGATTCCCTGAGCTTGCTCCTTGGCTTCCTCAGTTGCAGCACTCGCTCTTGTCTCTCCTACTCTCCTACACTCTCCTACATCTAAAATGGTAAGTCACAGCTCACGATTAAGCTGTAGCAAACTTCCTACTAGCGACCATTTGCTTCTCCCAGCTTGAGAGAGCTGAGCTAACGCCTCGTTTCTCACTGCGCGCTTTCCTTTGGAATCTGTAGGCCAACGCACCCCACGGCGGAGTTCTCAAGGACCTTCACGTCCGCGACTTGCCTCTTCACGATGCTCTCCTCAAGGAATCCGATTCCCTCGCCGACATTCGCTTGACGGAGCGCCAGCTTTGTGACCTCGAGCTCATCCTCAACGGAGGTTTCTCCCCTCTTGAAGGATTCATGGGAAAGACCGATTACGAGTCGTATGTTGCCTTCTATTCCTCCCTTCTCTGCTTCTGCAGTACATCAAAGCTCACGCAGCTCCCCTCGCTCGTTCGCAGCGTCCTTACCACCCTCCGTCTCGCCGATGGAGCCCTCTTCCCCATGCCTATCACCCTCGACGTCTCGCAGGAGCAGATTGACACCCTCAAGCTCGCTCCCGGTGCTCGCGTCACCCTCCGCGATCCCCGTGACGAGAACGCTCTCGCCATCCTCACTGGTGAGTTCTTTCGCTCGCTGGCCAGGCTCGGCGGGCCAAGGATTGCACCATCCTACTCCGCTCTTTCATTCAACTCTCCATTTCCAAACCCACTCACTAACCATCACTCGCGAACACAGTCTCGGACATCTACAAGCCCGACAAGGTCGCCGAGGCGGTCAACGTCCTCGGAGCCGACGATATCGCTCACCCCGCCGTTGCCTACCTCCGCAACTCGGTCCAAGAGTTCTACATCGGAGGAAAGGTCCAGGCCATCTCCCCTCCCCAGCACTTCGACTACGTCGCTCTCCGCTGTACGTTCTCTCTGCCTTCGCCGACGTGAGAGATTCGGCGCTGACGCTCTCGTTGAATGACTCGACTCGATTTCGAATAGACACCCCCGCCGAGCTTCGCGCTTACTTTAACAAGCTCTCGTGGCGCCGTGTCGTCGCTTTCCAGACTCGTAACCCCATGCACAGGGCTCACCGCGAGCTTACCGTTCGCGCGGCTCGTCAGCAGAAGGCCAACGTCCTCATTCACCCCGTTGTTGGATTGGTGAGTGGTTTGCTTCCGATTAGGTTGGAGTAGAGCTAACCTCCTTGCTCGTTACAGACCAAGCGTGAGCTCCCCTCGACCGACTGGATACGATCGCCGAACTAACTCCCCCTCCTTCTCCCTCTCACAGCCGGAGATGTCGACGCCTTCACTCGCGTACGTCCCCCTTCTCCCTCCCTCTCTTCTCCCTCCCACTAACCCACCCGCGCCCCCCAGGTCCGCGTCTACGAAGCCATCATCCGTACCTACCCCAACGGCATGGCCGCTCTCGCTCTCCTTCCCCTCGCTATGCGTATGGCTGGACCCCGTGAGGCCCTCTGGCACGCTATCATTCGCAAGAACTTTGGTGCCACTCACTTCATTGTTGGACGTGATCACGCTGGACCGGGAAAGAACTCGCAGGGTTCGGACTTCTGTGAGTTTCTTGCTTTCGGGTTGAGAGAGGACAGGATGAGGAAGAGCGGTATGCTGATGTTTGCTTGTGTTTACAGACGGCCCTTACGATGCTCAGGTTCGTTTTTGATGAGCGACGACGATGCGCCGCCGAACGAGAGCTGATCTTCTCCCCCTTCTTCGCAACCCACAGGAGCTCGTCACCAAGTACTCGTCGGAGCTCGCCATCGAGATGGTTCCCTTCCAGGTGAGTTCTCGATCTTACACTCGCCGCCTACGCCGAACGCGACACCCTCTCGAACACCTCCGCTGACTCCTCTCATCCCCCTCTACCGTAGATGATGACCTACGTCCCCTCGTCGGACGACTACCAGCCCATCGACACGATCCCCAAGGGTGTCCAAACTCTCGACATCTCTGGAACCGAGCTCCGTCGTCGTCTCAAGACGGGAGCTCCCATCCCCGATTGGTTCTCCTACGAGGCCGTCGTCAAGATTCTTCGTGAATCGTACCCCCCTCGCAACAAGCAGGGTTTCACCATCCTTCTCTCGGGTTACGTTAACTCGGGTAAGGATACTATTGGAAAGGCCCTCGAGGTTACCCTCAACCAGCAGGCTGGTCGTTCGGTTTCCCTCCTTCTTGGTGATCAGGTGCGCTCCGAGTTGAGTGCTGGTGAGTTTTCCTTTGTTTCGAGCGGGTTTTCAAACGTCGGGACGGCTGGCTGACCCGTCTTTCGACTCTCGCAGAGCTCGGCTTCACCCCCGAGGAGCGTCACAAGAACCTCCAGCGCCTCGCCTTCGTCGCCGGTAAGCTCACTCTTCCTTCCTCTTGCTCTCCCTCACTAACCATCCCTCCATCGAACCACAGCCGAGCTCTCGCGCGCCGGAGCGGCCGTCATCACCACCCCCATCGCCCCCTACGAGGCATCGCGTACCGCCGCCAAGCAACACATTCTCAAGAACGGTGGTGCCGGTGGAGGAACTTTCTTCCTCGTTCATGTTGCTACTCCCCTTGAGCACTGCGAGAAGACGGATAGGAGGGGCACTTACAAGAAGGCCAGGGAGGGAAAGATTACGGGTTTCACTGGTATTGGTGAGTTTTGGCTGCTTTTCTCGAGTCCTTCCCCGATCTCAGAAGAACTTCGTCTCCCGCCGAGCAGCTCGCTGACCCTTTCTCGGCTTCCCCCTCCCTCGCAGACGACCCTTACGAGGTTCCCACCAACGCCGACCTCACCATCGACCTCTCGGTCAGCACCGTTTCCGCTGCCGTGCACGAGATTGTTCTCATGGTCAGTCTTTCTTCTCGCTTCTTGTCGTTGGCGAATCGAGAGCTGACCTTCGCCGTTCCCTTTCAACAGCTCGAGTCCGAGGGTCTCCTTTAGATTATAGCTCCTTGATCAGCAGGGCTTGATACCCAAGGTTTAGAATGACGGCCAATTATGAAGTACTGTGCATGCCATCTTGTGTTCGTGTCTTGTAGAGAGCGCGAAGGAGAACGAGCTCGGCCCGCTCAGAGAGGGGTTTCGGTCGGTCGGGCCTCCTCTCGGTCGACTTTTCCTTTCCGAATTGTGCTCGGTTGAAGCTTCTGCAGTTCTGCGCCTTACAAAGGACAAAAGCATCATCGGGAGTATGGTCCACTTGGGCGGATGAAGCGATGCCTTCTGACCCATTTCCCCCCCGCGCGCCCCTTGGCCGCCTCAAGGCGACGCCTTTCTCCCTTTCCCACAACTTGCCGAATCAGAATGACTACGCCTCGCTCCGCCTCATCTCTCGAAGCCACTCGTCGACTCGCTCTCACCGTCTCTGCTGATGGTAGGCAGGTAGAACGTGATGGCAAGCCGTTCTTTTGGTTGTAAGTCGCTCCTCCCGAGTCCCGACGATGAAACTCAAGCTGACGCGTTGTATTGCAGGGGCGATACGGCTTGGGAGACTTTCCATCGTTTGTCAAAGGAGGAGGTCACCATGTACCTCAAGAACCGTCAGAGCAAGGTGAATTCGCTGGATCGGAAGCTCAAGTTGACTCGTCGTTCAAGTGCTGACCTCGTATCGTTCTACAGGGCTTCAACGTCGCCATGATGGTCATCGTCGCAGAGCATTCTGGATTGGAGTATCCCTCGCGCGATGGATTCTACCCCTTCAAGGGAACACCCGGCAACTTTGATTCCACCGAGATGGACCCGAGGTACTTTGATTTCGTCGACTGGGTCGTTGAGGAGGCTGCTTCCATGGATATTACCATCGCCCTTGTTCCTACCTGGGGTCGCTACAGTGAGTTCTCCCTCTCAAGAGCTTTGGAGCGCCGGAGAAGTACTTCGGCTTCGGCTAAGGCGACCAAGGCGACCAGAGCCTTCGTGGAGGGCTGGGAAGGGTCGTTGGATCTCGGAACTGATCTCAACTTATCCTCGTAACAGTGAACTACGGCTACTACGACGAGGGACCTCTCATCTTCGACGAGGAGAACATCAAGACCCTCGGCGCCTACGTCGGCGAGCGTTACCCTCACTCACCCTTCCTCACCGGAGGCGACTCGAACCGCTACTGGAACCGCATGACCAAGCCCACCCTCATCAACGAGCCTTCCAAGCTCAAGGACCTCGAGATTGAGGATTCGGGACCCATCACCGAGGCGCTCGCTGCTAGTCTCATCGCTGGAGCTAAGAAGTCTGAGCCCGAGCGCACGCCTTTCATCTCCTACCACCCTGCCTCGCCTTGGCTTCCCAAGACCTGCCCTTCTACCGCCTCTCACTTCTTCCCCGACGCCGACTGGCTCTCCCTCGATATCATCCAGGTGCGCTCTCTTCGCTCTGCAGCTGCCTCGGCACTCATTGATGCACCGAGCTACTCGCTGACGCAACTTCTACGCTCCAGTCGGGCCACCACGATGGTGCAGGTCTCCAGGGAGACGCTCTCCTCATGGATTCGTGGAAGGCAACCTCCAGCTACATTCCCGTTCGCCTCATGTACAACCAGAGGAGGAAGGACGGCCGACCTCGTCCTGTAATGGACTCCGAGCAGCACTACGAGTCGACGTACGAAGGATTCGACCCCAACCAGCGCCTTTGGGGAGCCGCCGACATCCGCAACGCCGCTTTCCAGGCCGTTTTTGCTGGAGCCTGCGGCATCACCTACGGTGTCAACTCGATCTGTGTGTCTTCAAGTTCTTTAACCGTCGACCCTCGCCTCGTCGACCTCTGAGCTGACCCTCACCTTGCTTTCTTTCCCTCCCTTCGCCCCTCGTTCGGCCTTCTACATTCCCTCGTCTTCTACGCTCTCCGCTTCTCCCCTCCTCTCCCCTTCCCACACCTCTCAACATACAGGGCAAATGCACAACGCCGAGTCCAAGACCCACCCACCCATCGCCCCTCCCACCACCGCTCAGAACAACTGGTTCACCGAGCTCGACCTCCCCGGCTCCTTCCACGTCGGCCTCATCCGCAAGCTCATCATCTCACTCGCCGACTTCCCCGCTCGCGTTCCCGCTCAAGAAATCATCCTCTCCAACACTCACGAGGGCGAGGGTGAGAACCTCATCAGCGGGCTGAGGTCGTCGAAGGGCCTTTGGGCTCTCGTCTACACGCCCAAGGGCGAGAAGGTGACGGTGCATCTGAAGAAGGCGGTTGGGGGCAAGTTTTCGAAGGCGGAATGGTTCCACCCGAGCACGGCGGAGAGGCAGGAGGCCAAGGGCAAGGTCGACGAAGAGCAAGCGACTTTCACTCCCCCTACTAGCGGAACTACTGAGGAGGACTGGGTTCTCATTCTGACCGCCTGAGCAATAGACTGAAGCGATCGATTCACATGCTGTAGAGCGTCTACCTTCGACTTCAGCGAAGCGAGCAGCGAGGATTTCGAAACCTCGGCGATGAACTCGGGCGTTTCGATGGGAGAATCGCCAGGGTCGAAGGGGATGAGCTCTTACACAGAGTGCGAGTCAAGAGCATCTCAATATGCCGCCCCCACGACTCCAATTCGCGCATGCTGCTGTAGGCATCGAGAAGTGGACAGCCGCCAGCTCGGCATTCGATG
Organism: Leucosporidium yakuticum; assembly: GCA_019775505.1. NCBI lineage: Eukaryota > Fungi > Basidiomycota > Microbotryomycetes > Leucosporidiales > Leucosporidiaceae > Leucosporidium > Leucosporidium yakuticum. Next base: position 15,957 of record JACWFO010000223.1, read on the forward strand.
AGGAGAGGCAATTCGGCTTGCCCGACCCCGTCGCCTGGCGCGAAATGACCTGCAATCGAGAGTAAGTAAATGGGTGAAGTCGTTGTAACTCGCCTGAATGATTTGCAGCTTTCCAAAGTCGCCGACAGGTGGCCGACCGACCCGAAAGGATCGGCTTTGGTGGTGCCTTTTCCTCTCCCTCACGCTGCTCTCCCAGCTCCTTCGCCTGCTGTACGTTCTTCTGCGCGAGAGGTTACAGGGTCAGCAGCCTACTCAGCTCTAACCCGTAGCCACTGCTCTCCTGTCCTTAGAGCAGCCGCGCCATCGAGCCAAGTCGCCTTCCTGCCCTTCTCCTTCTCGTCTTGCTGCGTTTCGTTCGGCGTTCTCTTCCTCCTTCGTACGTCATGGTGGACCCGCCGGGAGACTGGAAGTTGTTATTCTGCAGCAGATCCGTCGTCGGGCCCCAACGTTTAGCGCGCTGGCTCCCATCTCTCTTTCCTTTCCTCTCCACGGTCCTCCACGCGTTGCTCCACGCGCCTACAACACCTTCTGCACGTCTACAGCATGCCTTACCTCGGTCCAGAATGGACGATCAACCTGGTGAGGGAGAACCCTTTGATTTTTGCTCCTTTCAGAACTCGGAGCTGACCCTCTCCCCCTTCCTTTCCTCCTCCTTCGCCTTCGCAATCGCCTTCGCTGCTCGTCCTCTTCGGTTCGCCCTCATCCATTCGACTCTTCTCCTTCTGCTGCACCTTTGTGCTCCATCAGGTCCTCGCCAGCGCCTTTTCCGGGCTGGGAGCTTTCAGTTTCGGCTTCGATAATGGCTGGTGGGGCGTGAGTTGGTTCATTTTGCTTCGTTCTGGGAGCTTGAACCTTAGTGGATCGTTTGAAGTGGCTGTACCGAAGTAAGCTGACTTTTTCCCCTCCTTTCCACTGCAGGGAGTGCTCGGCGAGCGCATCTTCAACCAGCTTTACGGCTCTATCGAGACGGTCAACGCAGATGGATCCATTACAAGAACACTTTCTGCATCAGAGCAGAGTAACGGTACCGGTCTCGGAACAGCAGGGTGACTTACACCGTGCAGCCTCAGTGCTCTCTTCGCCGGCCGAGACTGATTCGCCTCTCTCCCTCGCGCCTTCTTTTCGTCGACTCTCCTCTCCCTTACAGCATCATGCTCGGAAACATGGCGGCGCCGTTCATCAACAAGAAGTTTGGACGAAAGGGTGGCATGTGGGCCGTTGCCATCGTCGGAATCGTCGGAGGAATCATCGAGGCGTGCAGTGCTATCCCTCAGTACGTCGAGATCTCTTCTCACTCCGAGCTACGCTCCTCGTCCTCCTTGCGTCGGAGCTTTCTCGCGTTTCGGTTTTCAACGTGCTCGGCGCTGCTTGCTGACCTCTCGATCTCTCAGTTCCTACTACATGCTCGTCGCAGGCAAGATCATCATGAACGCTAGTGTCGGTATTGCTAGTGCCAGCGCACCTGCATACCAAGCTGGTGAGTACTCGCCATTTTTCGCTCGAAGAAGCTTTGCCTGACTCCCTTCTCCTTTCTCCCCCTCTTTCTTCAGAAATCGCTCCCGCTCGCATTCGAGGAGCGTTGATCAACTTTTACGCAGTAATCAACACCCTCGGCGGGGCTATCGCTGTTGCCGTCATTTGGGCAGTAAACGAGCGGGACGACGAGGGAGCCTTCCTCATCCCGATCTGTCTTCAATTCCTTCCCGCCATCGCCATCATCTCCGGGATTTGGTGGATGCCAGAGTCGCCTAGATGGCTTGTCGAGGCCGGCCGAGAGGAGGAAGCTGTTGCCGCTATCCGCACGCTTCGAGGAGCTGAGGTTGATGCTCGCGCCGAGGTGGCCGAGATCCGAGCAGGTAAGCTCTTTTCCTTCTCCCTCGCTCCCTCTCTCGACAGCGTTCCTTTTGCGATATGTGGGATTATAGCTGACCCTCTCTGGCTTGCTCGAACAGGTTTCGAATCTGAGAAATTGCTCTACGCCGGCATCCAGTGGGGTCAGCTCTGGCAAGGCGCCAACCTCCGCCGTACCCTCATTTCCATCGGCGTCCAATGTCTCCAACAAGCGCAAGGGATCTCTTTCATGAATAACTACCTCTTGGTGAGATTTATCGCTTTGAAACCCCTCCTCGATGCTCGGCGCTGACTCTCTTCCGCCTCCTTTAGGTCACCTTCCAGTCGCTGTAAGCGCTCAGAACGACTCGAGATCCTCTTTCTTTCTTTTCAAACTGACACACTCTATCGTTACTTGTAGGGGCTTCACCGAGGTCTACGCTCTCTCCTTCGGAGGTGAGCTGCTTTCTTTTTCCTCGCGCTCTCGACGTGCGTCTCGTTGACCAAAGCTTTCTGCAGTCTACCTCGTTCAAGGTGCGGGATCATGTGCTGGCTTTGTCCTGCCCGACAAGTTTGGACGACGCAAGTTGCTTCTAAGTGAGTTTCGCACTCGGGGCAGGCTTCGCCGGGCGCTGACCTCTGACCTCTTCTTTCCCCAGCCGGAGCTGCCTTCCTGCTCAGCTGCCAACTGATCGTCGCTGCTATCGCGACCGTGCAAGAGACCCCTGCCGGATCCCTTGCCAACCTCCTCATCGCCTCTTGCTTCATCTGTTCGTCTTTCCGTTGCTCTCCTCATTCTCGAACTGGCGCTGACCCGCTTCGCTTTGTACCAAGGGGTCGCCGCTTTTGGAGCATCATGGGGAACGCTTCCTTGGATCGTAAGCGCCGAGATCTCGTCTCAAATGCTTCGCGAGAAGTCACTCGCCCTCGGCGCTTGGTCCGGTTGGTCGAGCTTCTTCCCTCCTCGCTCTGCTCACCCGCTCACGGTATTTCTTCTTGCAGGCTATGGAGTCGGTCTCATCTCCAACTTTGTCACCCCCTACATCCAAAACGCCGAGTACGGCAATCTCGGCGCTAAGATCAGCTGGATGTGGGCGGGCTTCAGCTTGGTCTCGTGAGTTGCCGTTCTCCTGCTCGAGTACACCCTACTGACTGTAGCACGCTCTCCCCACAGCATCATCTACGTCTACGTCATGGTTCCCGAACTCAAGGGTCGCACTTTGGAGGAGGTAGGTCTCCCTTCTCGCTCGGCGTTGCTTCGAGCCATCCTCTCGTGCTCAGAGTCAGACTGACCTTTGCGCGTCTGCAACAGCTCGACCAACTCTTCGAGGCTCGCATCTCACCGCGCAAGTTCGGCAAACACCAACTCAACGCTCCCCTCGAAGGCGAGACTGCCGCCGAGCAAGGGAAGCGGGAGAAGGAGGTCGTCGTCGGCACCGAGAGGCATTTAGAGTAGAGCCGTGTTAACGTTGAGAGATAGAGATGGTTAGTAGAAGTGTATCCAGCAGTTAAAAGTAAGTTTTCAATGTACAGAACCCTCGCAACTCGCGTTCGCCCGAAGCCATTCGAGCGAGGAGCGAGGGCCGGCTACGAGGAGACGGCGAAGCTATTTTATGCGTTGCAGTGCGTTCATGTCGCTACGAGAGATATAGATACATGTCGGGTTGAATATTAGTACAGCTGTGGGGCGACGGGAAGTCAGCGAACGGCCTTGTCGAGCTATTCGGCGCCGAACGAGAGAGCCGCCGACTCACTTTTATGAGTGCCAACAACAGATATGTAGCGAAACTGCGCAAGGAAGGAATCAGCTCCAATCCTCGGTTCGAGAAGGGACACATAAACTCACCACTACTGACTCAATTCCTCGTCGGGCAGGAAGGTGAAGCGGATCCCCCTCGCCTCGCAAGCATGCCTCATCGCCTCGACATTCTCCTCCACCCAAGCATCCGCCGAATCATACAAAACCAGCGACTCGAGCGCCCCAAAGTCGAGCGAAGGGTCGAGGAGGTGGTCGATGAGGTGTTGCGAGTAGATGAACGAGCCGACGTGGTTGAAGGATTGAATCTCGAGATTGACGAGGCTGGGAGGGAT